>WNNJ02003576.1:0-35934 GCA_012934845.2 Pomphorhynchus laevis | reverse complement strand
TAATAAAATATATCATTACCATGTATTTGGCCCCGCTGCTATGTTGGGTAGAGGAGTTAGGGCCGAAACCTGATTACATAGCAGTTCCTTCTGATGACCTCTAATCCTTATTCTAATACATCGCATGTTATCTATTAGTCAATTCATAAAAGTTGATTTTTATTTTAAATTTCAATATTTTATTTTAACTTGATTTAAATTATAAAAAATCTGATAACAATTATTTATTTTAAAATTATTTTATAATTTTTTTTAAAGTCAAACATTCACTAAAACATAGTTTGAAATAAGTACAATCATTCAGTTAAAAATGTCAGAAACCGATTGATCTCCCAAGCATTCGAGTATACACGCTGTATTCCCACGTTGAACCGAAGCGCTTATTCGTTGCCTGAGGAAATTTTATTATTTAATTATTAAATTTTGATAAAATTTGGTTACTATTAAAATAACATCAAGCAGAAAATAGTAAAATATATAAATCAACACAATAATATTAATATCAAATTTAAAATGATAAGCGGGAAATTTTTATGGATGAGTAATAAATAATATACTTTGTATTAGAATAAGATACTAGATAGTTTTATCAGAGGAAATACATCATTAGCATGTATTTGGCCCCGCTGCTATGCTGGGTAGAGGAGTTAGGGGCCGAAACCTGATAGCATAGCAGTTCCTCCTGATGACCTCTAATCCTTATTCTGATACAACGTCTGTTATTTATTAGTCAATTCATAAAAATGATTTTTTTAAATTTCAATTTTTTATTTTAACTTGATTTAAATTATAGAAAATCTAAAAACAATTATTTATTTTATTATTTAATTATTAAATTTTGATTTAGCATTATTATGTTTTGTTTATTTTATAATTATATTAAATACGTAGCCTCAGTTAGCTGATTTGATATAAAATCTTTAAAATAGCACAAATAACATAATAATATGTAATGATATTTGCTTTTTTCGAATTCATTTAAATAATTTAATAGATGCATATTTTAAACTAAGTTATTATAAAAGTAAAATCAAACAGAAAATAGTAAAATATATAAATCGAATAAATATTATTGATAAAGAAGGTGTATATCTAGATATGAACATTAAATTAACATCAATTACAATTTGGCCCCACTGATATGCAGGCTCGAGGAATAGTGACCGAAACCTGATTACATAGCAGTTCCTCCTAATGACCTCTAATCTTTATTTTGATAAAGATAATGATATGTTATTTATTAGTCAATTCATGAAAGATTTATTTTTATTTTAAATTTCAATTTTAAATTTTGACTTGATATAAATACAAATTGTGTAGTGAAATCAAAATTTTTGTCATGTGCATCATAAAGCAGAAAATAATATTTAATTGAATTTAATTTTTAAAAACAGAAATTTTTATTACGAATTTTAGAATATTTCAGCTTATACTCACATATAGATTTAAAAAATGAAAATTAGGACTATTTTTTAAAATTCCACTTTTTAAGTTAAATTATAACATTTAAAACTTTCGAAAAGCTTAGACTTTAAAATGTTTCAAAATATCTTTATATTGTCTCACCACACATATATGCTGTAAGGTGAACCCGATTCGTAATTGCAACCTACAATTGAGTTACAGCACATACGTAATCCTATCAAAAAATTTCGCTTAAAGTAAAGAGAATTTTATGAAAATATAGACTCTTTACAAATAATATTTGTTATAAAAATATATTACAGCACACCACGATTCTCTTTAAATATCTTCGTGACTAATACACAATAGTAATTGTCATCACATAAAAAACTTCGTGTATGCAAATGTTGTCGATGAAAAATCCTGTTGAGGTAATGTCTTAGTGTGTGCAGATGTTGTCGATGAAAAATATTGTTGAGGTAATGTCTTAGATGATTCCCGGAAACTACAAAATTTTTGATGATATTCTTTATGCAATGGAAATAATTTTTATAATGTAATATAAAACTTTTAGACAAGTGAACATTGTGATCAGGTCTTTCGAAAAGCGGACAAGCGAAGGTAAAAATATGAATTATTATTAATTTTACAAGACAAAGCCCTAAGGCTGTTCAGTCCGCTCACCAAAATACAAAACAGAATTTAAAAAAGGTACAGTTAAAATTTCTAAATTGTTGTCAATCTGTCGGGTATGTCATTCGAATAGATTCTTGGTCGGGATGATTTATCCATTCCAAAAGTTTCCTTTTGAATATAGCAATACTGTCTACACGTATTAAAGTGTCAGGTAACATGTTTCATACCCTAATCTGTACTTGCTTATTTAAAAATAATGAAGATTATGAGCAAGTCTTTAAAAAAGAGGACAAGTGAAAATAAAAAATTGTAAAAAGAAGGCACAGATTGAAGTTTAAAATATACGATTTAATTTTAGCAGGGTCGTATATGTAAAAAATAAATTAAAATTAACAAATTTTACACAAAAAAGGTTCATACTCTAGAATATGGTTTACCAACAAAAATAATTTTATAAATTAAAAGATAACGTTGTATACCACTTTATTACAAATTTACAGATAAAATTTATCATTTATCATCCACCCAATAGAACATTTAAAATTGGCAATCAATTATTGATACAAAATATTTTTAAATAGTTATTTATTATATCATAATAATTTCTCGAAAATGCTTCTAAGAACCGTGGTTAACTGTTGTTGGCATTGTCTTGTCTTTCTATTATATACTTAATTTTTAAAGTAAAATGATTAACTAAATCACATTTGGGCAACCGCGACACGCGGGACGAATCCGACCCATTGTAGAAGAATAGCCGCATTCGTAAAAGACTGTTTTGCTTGATCATAAACAATAAATGATCAATAAATGTTTATGTAACATAAATGTAACATCATTTATGATGTTACATTTAAAGTAATGTTTAGTAAAATTTAATATAGTTGCATAAAATATAATAAAATAATAATTATATAATTTTTATTATATAAAACTATAAACACTTAAAATCGAGTGTTTACAATCAAGGGAATGTAAATTGTATTTTATTACATTTGAATTAAATTTACAAATATAAAAATTTTCAATATAAAAATTAAATTTAATTTATTACAACAAAATAAATTTATTACTCAACATACATAGAGTTTAACATTTACGTAATTAATACTTGATTTAATATCCAGTTAATGACACATTATGATACCTTATGACACATTCATAAAACACCATTTCAAAATTAACTTTTATTTTTGTACTTTTGGATTCGATTTTAATAATATACCTATTTATAATAGCAAGAAACAAATATAGATGATTTAGTGGTATTCGAAAAATGTTTTCTTAAAAATACGTTAATTATTAGTGTAGAAATGAAGTATAAAACGTAATAATTATAATATAATATATTATAATATAATGGATAAAAATATATTATATAATATATATTATATATAATATATAATATATATTATATATTATATATATTATATATAATATATACGTTTAGTATGAAACGTTTCTTTAGTATAAAACTAAATATTGCTGAATAAAACTAAGTATACGGTGTTATATCCGGTGTGATATTATTTTATACAAAAGGCTTTGTATTTATTTAAATAATAAAATAAAAATCTAATTTTATTGTAATATATCAATATCTGTTTATATTAATTCAATATCGGCCTTTTAATTAATATTAAAATTAAATATTAATATTAATATTTTATTCATATTAATATTAATTAATATTTTCTATTAATTAAACAAAAAGGTGAATCGCAATGCGCGATAGCATTCACTGTGAGGTGAGGAATCACCAAACGTCATTGTGAACAGGCCATTTATTTTAGGATTATTCAAAAAAGAATTTAATTCTGTAAATTTCGATCAATGTAACTGTATTATAGTTCAATGTCAGTTGTTAAAGTCCAGATAGCCGCTAAGATAACAACTTCCGCACCTCACCATTTGCCAAGTTTAAATTCAATTTAAGACATGAAGACCAAATAAGCTCGAATTTATTATTGCTATCGGATAATTTTGGGGTTGATAAAGTAAAATAATTCTTCAGAATTAATACTGTTGGCGGATTTCGCTACAGATTTATTTATCTAAAAACTTTTTCTAGGTAACTTTGTAATTTTATTTAAAATTTAAATATTTTATTTTTACATAAACTATTTAAACACAGATTATTTAAGTCCCAACTCGATAAATAGTATTTAAATTAAAAACGGTTTTGCCGTATTCAAAATAGCTATTTTCAGCTTATTTTGGCTAAGAATCGCTATTTTAGATAACGGATACAGACTTATATATAATTATAAAAAGATAATAATTACTAATTATTAATATAATAGTTACCCTGGACTTGATAAAAATTTAGAGTTCTTAACTAGCAAGAGAAAGTGAGAGCGATATGAAAAACTCAAGAGGCCAAGGAGCTGAAATGTTGAGAATCACTGTTGAAAACAGATAACCATTTTTTATTGTGATCCACCTTATAACGAGCCCAGGTTATAAAGTTGTTATTATATAAAATAATCTAAAAGAATTTATTATAAAATTTCTTTTGCCACTTGAAGTGAGGTGACAGATTTAGACAAAACATAAATGCAAATCAAATCATAGTTTTTCAAGCTGCAATAAAGTTGATGTCATGACGTGAATGCATTCCTTGTAATGATTGATGTCCTTACACAAAGAAATACAAAAGCGGCAAATGTATGTGAAATTACGATTGTGGCAAGTCAGTCTATTTCGAGAATGATGGCGATGTAGCATATCCATGGATGCCCTCATATTAACAGCTTTTTCTGTTTACTTGTCCCGTTCAGCCAAATGCAAGAAAGATTAGCTGGTGTGTGGTTTCATTATTAATTAAGCTTTGCTTTACTGTCCATCTAGATATGTACTCATCCCATGCAGTGGTAGATGGGAAATCAAACCGATGGATTTATAATTTAGATAATGGGCTTTGTTTGGTCGGGAAAGTTAAACTAGTAGAGGAAACGTTTATCGAGAGTCTGAAATATCTCTTTAAAAACATCCACCAACTTTGGTCGAATTGACAAAAATTGTTAACTGTAATGTCTATCCAAAACAGTTGCAAACCGTAACTCATTATTTGCTCGTAATTCATTACTATAAATTACTTTCAACAAGCCCAACTCATATTCTCGGCGGTGCTCTCGACATCATTGCTGTTCCTAACTGCTTCAATGACTATACCTCCTTGTCAATTACTGATCCTGGTTTGTCCGATCATTTCCTTGTCACTCTTACTCTTACTCGTCCCCATCCTCCTTCTCCGCATTTACCATTATCTACACCAAGTCGACCCTGGAAGCTTCTCGATATCCCTATTCTCTGCACATCCTTACTCAATTCTTCACTCTTTTCACTTCCTCTTAACTATCTCTCTCCCGATGATCTCTGCATTCTGTTTGATTCTGAACTTACGTCGATCCTCAATAACCTTCTACCTAGTCGACTTCGACGTTCCCAGCGCTTGCGCCATGCTCCCTGGTTCGATTCTGACTGTAGTCTTTCTAAGCGTCGACTCCGTCACTCTTTTCGTATGTATAAACGCTTTCTTAAACGTTCACCCAACTCACTCCCTCCAAATCTTCGTGATTCCTACTTTTCTCAACGCCGTTCACATCTCATTCTTATACGTACTAAACGTACTCTCTTTTGGCGAAATCAACTCGAGTCATCTTCCAACTCGAAATCTCATTGGAAAATCTTAAACTCAATTCTTTCACGATCATCTACCCCTTGTAATATAAATCCTGATGAATTTTCTTCTTATCTACAAACTAAGCTATCTAATTTACTTTCCCTACTACCCATAGCCCCCTTGTACCCACTCTTATCTTTAAATACTTCCCTCCCAGAACTATTCCACCTTCTTCCCGTTTCGTCTGATGAAGTTTCTTCGGTTCTGCTGTCATTACCTAATAAAACCTCTCCTTCTGACCCAATTCCCACTCACTTACTTAAAAATATCTGCACTTTTATCTTACCCTTCCTAACCACATTGTTCAACTCGTCCATCCGTGGCTGCACATTTCCTTCCATCTGGAAATGCGCCACTGTTCGTCCTATCATCAAAAAGCAATCTCTCGACTCTTCACTACCATCTTCGTACCGTCCAATCTCACTTCTCCCAACCCTCTCTAAACTCCTTGAACGTCTCGTTCTTAAGCAAGTTAATACATATCTCTATTCCTCTAACTTATTTCCTCCCTTCCAAGCCGCTTTTCGCTCTAATTACTCTACCGAAATTGCATGTCTTAAAGTTTATAACGACTTACTCATATCGCGCGATCATAAATTATGTAGTGTCATAGTTTCTCTTGATCTATCGTCTGCTTTTGACATCGTCGATCACTCGATTCTTCTCTATCGCCTTCGTCATGATTATGGCTTCTCTTTACCCACTGTATCATGGTTTTCTTCATATCTATCAAACCGTACATTTCGCGTATATTCTAACTCTTCTCTCTCCCATCCTTCGTCCATTCCGTCCGGTGTTCCGCAAGGCTCCGTATTAGGCCCTATACTTTTCTCTCTTCTTCTTAGTGATTTGTCTTCGATTTCTCATAAATTTAACTTCCATGTTATGCAATATGCTGATGACATTCTCATCTATGCTCATGCACCTGTTTATCGTATTCGCGATCTTAGTGTTTCTGCTTCCGACTGTCTTGTCTCAATTTCCAATCATCTTTCTTCCCTTCGCCTTTCTCTGAATCCTGATAAATCCAAAATTATGTGGATCCTACCTCGACGCCTCGGCTTCGAACCTCCCTCCGTATCATTAAATTCTACAAATTCTTCCTATCGTTGATAATCTCGTTTTCCTAGGCTTCCATTTTGACAACCGACTTTCACTTAAACCTTTCGTTAGAGATAAAGTACGCTCATCTACCTTGATACTCCGCAACCTCCGTCAAGTTCGTAGATTGATCGATTTCCCTTCTTGTATGACTCTCATATCATCTCTCCTTTTTTCTAGACTCGATTATTGTCTTAGTCTATTTTCCAACTCACCTAAATCCACTCTTCTTCCCCTACAACGCATCGTCAACGCAGCTGTCCGAATTCTCCTCCGTCTTCGTCGTTTTGATCACACATCCTACCATCTTGCTTCTCTCGATTTGCCTACAATTTATTGTCGTGTTCAAATTCGTCTTCTTATCGTTGCTTTCCGCCTTGTAACTTTTCATACCCCTTCATTTCTCAACCTTCCTTTTCTTGATAATTCTCGTCCTGTTTACTGCTCCTTGCGTTCCTGTAATTCCCTTCTTTTACATGTCCCAAACTACTCTACCTCCTTTGGACTCCGCTCCTTCCTGGTGGCTGCTCCTCTATCGTGGAATCATCTGCCCATTCATATACGCCAATCAACTTCCCTGCAGTGCTTCAAACGACAAATCCGATCCCATCTGAACAATTTAACTGCTTGACTTTCTCATTTTTGTTTGTGGACTTGTAAGCGTACAGCTTGTACGCATTTGCCACATTAAATAAATTTGTATTATTATTATTATAAGTGAGAACAGAATTTTGACTTAACGTTTAGCCGTTTCAAAAGTTGATGAACCCAGAAGACGTACCGAATGAATTCTACTAACTACTCTCCAGATCACGTTCTCATATTGATCGCTAAACGTCTAGCGTGATGTTAGTGTTATGCCTAAATAACAAAACTAAGTGATAAATTCGAATGATTCACTTCCATATACCAACTGGTCATTTCGACATGATCGCCCCTTTTGCGAAATTTCACGATTTTAGTTTTCCGACAATTGACTTTAATCTGATTGCCGAAACTATGCATGCAAATAGTACATACATGTATGTATCTCCTATAAATTAGTGGAGAATTCAACTAAAACATCGACATAGAGTAAACAGCGAGTGTCTTTAAACACTCGGTTGTTTGTGGCAAATCAGAGATAAAAATCCTAAACAATAGTGAACTATTTGGATCGTCTAATAATCTGAGAAGATTTATTGCCCATTGCCTCCTCTCGGCGTTTGGGAATCGCCTAATTGTACATTTTAGGATCGCCTTATAATACATATCGACTTTGACTTATGCAATCGGAATGTCGATATCAATCAAAAAATATAAATATCATGGCGTGATAACATTTCATTGAGCACTTGCTTTATTGCACCTTGCAAATTCAGAAACCTATCGATATTTCTTAGAAGTAGATGCCTATCTATTTAGTCGAACGCTTTCTCAAAATCAGTGAAACCGCGTACAAAGGTTTTCCTTGCTATCTTGTGTTCATAACTGCTTCTCTGAATAATCGTATTGCAGAAGTTGTCGAAAAATTTGCACAAAATCCGTGCTGTTCTACGGGTAAAAAATATTCAACATATTGCCCGAGTCGACGAGTTATAATAGATGAATAGTGTTTATACACTTGACTAAGAATTTATATGCCTCGATATGAGGCATATAAATGCCTCATATCGAGGCATTTATAAACGGGTTACCCTTTCATTTATAAATCAGTTTTACTGGTCTTCTTTCCATACCTTTATAAAAGGGCACCTGCTGTTATTCGATTAAATAACAACCGCCAGAAATTATAGAAAATGTGAAATGACTGTCTTATCTCTTCATATTAAATCATGGCATAAACCTAAGCTTTGCGTGCCGTCATTATGTATAAAGTTGAGCGCTTAATTCTTCTAGCTTAATAAATATATGAATTTAATAAAAATATATATGCCTACAATAAATCATGTACTTGCTATGCACGAGGTAGTGATTTAACCGTTGTTAATGTTTAATTTATTAGGAGTTGATAATGCACTGAAAAGGCATGTGAAGTGCGAGACCCACGTCAAAATAGGAATACTGATAATTTGTTTAGATTTCTAGTAAAAAGGATTTATTTTCCATGGCATCATTTTTGCTGTTGACAAAATGCATTCACCTATCCTTAATCTGCATTTAATGTTTTTTTTGACTTAATTTTAGATATCATCAACGCTTTCTTTACATAATACTGTTTAATGTATTTCATTCCATACGATATTTGTAAGTATAGGCTTTCTTTAAAATTTTACGCAATTTACAAACTGATGGATCCTTTATGGTAGGAATTGACTAGCGCATTCTATTTTATTTACATGCATGAAACGACATCTGCTAAATTCCAAAATGCGATCTCTAACGATTCACAACACAAATCTCTATATACCTTTGTGATCACGTTATGCGAATAAGATCAAGTTGAATAATCTTACTTAAACCCAAATTTAACTAGGCGTTAAAATCTCTACAAACTATTACTGAATGAGAAAAATCATCAGCATGAAGAGCACTACCTAAGTCAACCAATAGATCGGCCGCAGACATAGTGGGCGTAAAATGACAAGCTACGATGGTAACCAGATTTGTCGCAACTACAATATAATTTTGAATAATGTCTTCTCTTTACTAGAAAAACGTTTATTAAGTCCGCAAATGATTACTCCCATTTGTCTAGCACGACTCATTGCAGATGACAAAGATCGAATGGAGTATAATGATGGTAGTGATTCATGACAAACAGAAAATGTCTCTAGCAACACGAGAATATCAAAATCGTATATATAGAAAACTATGTCAGTATTAATGAGATAGTGTAATCCCTCTACATTGTAAAACAACATCATGATATGTTCTACGGACTATAATCGGGGAAATACTTTTCTACCTAATCAGTAATCGTGGTTTGCCATATATCACCGGACTGAACGTGAATCCCAACTTATAATGTTTGTGCTTAATCAATGCTAGACATAATATGCTTTAAGGGTGAAGTTGTCTTGCTTGTTGTTAGCGTTATTATCCTATTCTTTATAATTACATAACGTTTAGTTGGATCCGACTTTTTTCGCTAAATCAAATCATTTGGCAACTGATTGTGTCCCTGCTGATCGAATTTCGATAAATTTGGAGATAAATATATTTTACTAAAGCGATCAGAGTCTTTAAGCTTAAAAGATTATTGTAGAAAAGATTCTACATGAGTGATGTTTGTTTTTATTTTTACCCAAGCAGACGATTTGGTATGACTAGCTGGGATCCGATTCAAATCCATACTATTATTGGCTAACGTGCAACAATTTACTAAAGATATCAGTAACAACTTTAAGGTCATAATCATTTCAAGGCAACTTTCTAATTATAAAATTCGATGTTCTAGCACTTTCCCTATTAAAAAAGCTTGTCAGTTTGGAGTACGATTTGTCTTCGACGAACGAACCCTATACGAACAAATTGAATGGGAAATCTGTTTAAAAAAGATTTAACGTGGCAAATGCGTGCTAGCGCACGCTTACATGACCACAACAGAACAAAAATGTAAATCAGGTGTCGAGAACGTGTGAACGGAGGTGTTTGAATGTGATAAAGAAGGGAGCGTGGCGGACGTCGAGAGGGAGTTGATTCCAGGCAAGTGAGGCGGCGATGAGGAAGAATCGGAGACCGTAGTTGTTGAAGTAATTGGGAACGTGGAGTAAGAGGGTATGACGGGAACGCAGCAATAGCGAGGTGGGGCGAGTGTCGTCTAAGAAAGGAAGGTTGATGAACGATGGGGAGACGACAACGATGAGATGAAAAGTTACGAGAAGAAGGCGGAGTTTGATGCAGATGTGGATAATGGGCCAAGAGAGTTGGGCAAGATATGTGGATGTGTGGTCGAAGCGACGGAGACGAAAGAGCACTCGAACGGCGGAGTTGATTATTCGTTGTAGAGGTAGGATGATGGATTTTGGAGAATTGGCGAAAAGGCTAAGGCAGTAATCGATTTTAGGGAAAAGAAGAGACATAAAAGAACGGAAGTCGATAAGGGGGCGGATACGGCGGATGTCACGGAGAATTAAGTTAGACGAGCGGACCTTGTCACGGACGAAGGGTTGAAGGGAAAGGTGATCATCGAAATGGAAGCCTAAGAAAGTGAGATTGTGGACAATTGGGATGATCGATGAGGCAAAAGATACAGTGGAAGGAGATATGTTTGGTTTACGGGGTATGATCCACATTATTTTAGACTTATCGGGGTTTAGAACGAGATGGAGATTGGAGAGACGTTTGTAGATAGAAGAAAGACAGTTGGAGGCAGAAATGCCGATATCGTGTATGCGATGTGCGGTTGCATGAGCATAGATGAGGATGTCATCGGCGTATTGCATGACGTAAAAGGAGAAAGGTTTGATAAACGGAAAGAGATCGCCATGCAGAAGAGAGAAAATCAGGGGACCTAGGACTGAACCTTGTGGGACCCCGCAAAAAATTGGGATAGGAGGGGATGATGATGAATTAGAACAGACGCGAAAGGAACGGTCGGATAGATATGAGGCAAACCATGCTACGGAGGAAGAAGAAAAACTGTAGTCATAACGAAGGCGAGAAAGGAGGACGGAGTGGTCGACAATGTCGAAGGCGGAGGAGAGTTTGAAGGAGATAAGAATACTATATATAGCCTTGTCTCGAGAAATGAGTAAGTCATTGTAAACTTTCATGTAAACTTTCATTGTAAACTTTCATGCAGGCAATTTCTGTGGAGTGATTAGAGCGGAAAACGGATTGGAAAGGAGGGTTCAGATTGGATGAGGAGAGATAAACGTTGATATGTATTAAGATGAGGCGTTTTAAGAGCTTAGAAAGAGTAGGAAGTAGTGAAATTGGGCGATAGCTAGAAGGAAGGGAGGGGTCGAGCGATCGTTTCCTTAGGAAGGGACGAACGATTGCGGATTTCCAGTGTGAAGGGAAGATACGACTGCGGATTGACAGGTTAAACAAGGTTGTGAGAAATGGGGATATCGATGAGCATATGAATTTTAATATTTGAGTAGGTAGGGGATCGGCAGTTAAGGTTTTGCTGGGCAAGGACATGAGAACAGATGAAACTTCTGAAGGTGAGTCAGGGAGAACATGGAAGAGTTCCGGAAGGATGAGAGTAGACTGGGCAGAGTGGGATAGGATGGAGACCGGGGTGTGAGAGAACAACTTGGCAGCGAGGTGATGCTGCCAAGTTTATGATTTGAAGACGGAATCTACCCCCTTGGTTGTCGGTCAGTCGACTTGTAATTCTCTTGGACCCATATCAGCTCCACCAATTCCAAAAAGCATAAGTGCCGGTCAAAGTAGGGAAGTTCTTATTTCCAAATCTACTAAGAATGTTGAAAATTCCAGTCATAGTGATGGAAGCTATTCTAACTCTATATATTCCTCCTCAAGTCATAACTCTATATATCCCTCCTCAAGTCTTGCAAATAATTCAATGAATATAGATTTAACTGTAGAGGGTGAGACTGTAGCCATAGATGTTCCAGTGCATTTTACCTGATGTTACTAATGATGAATATACATATTGTCAGGTTTTGAATCATGGTCATATGTCTGATAATGGGACTGTCAAAAAGAAGAAACAAGTGTCAACAATAAGTCAACATACACCATCCGCAGTGTCACGTGTGGTCTCGAATTGCAAATTGGTAATAATAGGAAACACACCGCTGATCGATGTAGATCTGTTATCCTGGCTAATGTAAGAGAATCTTTATTTGAGAACGCGCAAGTACGTCTTAACGAGGACGTCCAGAGTGTGAGATTTATATTGACGCAGGTACTGTGTTCTTGCAATGTGGATATTGTCAAACATGTTAAACTCGTTGTATTATTTCGACTGGGTAAGCGTGATACACTTGGTAATAAGCCGCGTTTACTCACGGCCGTATCTAGGAAGCAGTCGCATGCTAAGTTAATTTTTCGGAATTCATATCGTTAAAAAGGATCCCATGTTAGTCTCTTGAAAGATCTTGACGCTCTTCAAAGGGAGAAATTGTATCAAGCTAAGAAAGAACTCGCATCTATTGTTGCGCTTGGTGAGAGCAATCTCTGCGTGCAAAATTTTCAAGTAGTGAGGTGACGCTTTCGAATCAGTTTGTCCCCACTAGATTTATGGCCTCTTGTGAATGTGGACGGTTTTGTCAAGGTCTTATAGCATATAAGTGCCTAGCTGATTTGGGATCTGAAGTGTGTCAGATTGCTAGAGATGATATTACTACTCGCATTGGTGTGAATAAAAGTCAGTATATTTTATTGTAATGTTCGGAGCTTATTACAGAAAGTTGATGAGCTAAAGTATAGGATAGAGTCTGTTAATCCAATTATAGTTGGTTTTACAGAATCTTGCCTTAATTGTGATGTATCCGATGCTGAGGTATCCATCCAGGATGTTCTTTGTTCCGTAGTGATCGGATAGGGGGTAGGGGTGGTGGTGTAGCTCTCTTTATGAGAGACGAAGTTAATGTGCGTGTTTTGAGTAAGTCGTCTATTGATAGAGTTGAGAGTTTGTGGTGTCAGGTGAAGTTTGATAACAGCTCACCCATCATACTGGGTCTTGTGTATCGTGCTCCTAAGGCAATATCTGAGAAACTTATTGAAGAGATAGAGTTGTATACGCGAGGAGATTGTGATACTGTGATAATTGGGGATCTGAATATGCCAGATGTTGAATGGACTTCGAATACGGTTCTTCCTACTTGTGATAGTGAATCTTGTGACCTTATGGAGTGTTTTACTTATTCTGATCGTGCTCAATTTGTTGATGTACATACTCGCTTTTTGAGTTGTAGTTCTTCCTTTTTTCATCTTTGCCTATCGACAAACAGTCAATTAATCAGTAGTATCCAATATGATTCTACTGTTGGTTTGTCTGATCATTGTGTAATTAAAGTTTTGCTAAATATGCAAATGAGGTTGTTTCACCATGCTCGATACAAACGTCAAATTAATGTCTTTCGGGCGAACTATGATGTTATTACATCAAAGCTGCATAGAGTAAGTTGGCCTGATCCGGCTGTTGTCGGAGTTGACGAGGTCTGGGATCATTTACGCGTGACGCTTTATTATCTAATGGTAAAATTCTCACCTTTGAAGTCTAAGACTAGTCGAAAAAGCGCTCGTTGGTTTGATACTGAGCTGGCTGCTGCGATGAAGGCTCGTGACTTTAGTTTCAAATGCTTTAAGGGTGGGGTTTGTGGATATGGTGTTTATAAGCAGGCGAGAAATTTCTTCGATTCTTTAAAACGACATAAGCGCTATTTATTTGAAAATGGTCTAGCTCATAGTTGTAGACATGATCCCAAAGCTCTCTTTCTATATGTGAATAGTAGTAGGAACGCTAATAAAACAATTGGCCAATATTTTGATAGCGTTATTGAAGACGACCTTGATGAGATGTTCTCAAGGCATTTTTACTTGGACGGAGAGAACCAAAAGAGTATTCTGAACCTATCAAGAACAGTGAGACGATAAGAGGTGCTTGTGTTTTATATCCTAGTTTATACATAGCTAATTTGATAACTCCTGAGAAAGTTTTAGCTGAACTGCATCGTCTGAAGGGACAAACTCCAAAGGCGCTGATTTGTTACCTTCGATATATCTTCGTCAAATAGCAGGCTCAATATATACACCACTTTGTACCATATTTCGACAATCTATTATTGATACAACTCTTCCAAAAGAGTGGAAACAATTGATCATTCACCCCATCTTCAAAAAGGATGATAGATCTTCAGTAGACAATTACATACCAGTAAGTGCTACTTGCTTATGTTGTAGAATGTTAGAGTGAATTATACATGGTTATATGGTCAAGTTTTATAGTGAGAATAATGTAATAGCTTCTGAGGAACATGGTTTCCGTAAGGGTTATTCGACAGTTACTAATCTACTTGCGGCTTATTTTGATTAGTCAGCTAATAAAACCGTATCCATTGCTACTGACATCATATTCTTCGATTTCTCTAAGGCATTTAACAGAGTAGACCATAGATTCCTCCTAAATAAACTAGAGAAAAGTGGCATTCCATTTTTGCTTGTTAGATGGATTGAATCGTTTTTTAAGCAATCGTAGTTATTGTGTGCATATAGATAATTTATACTCTTCTTCGCGGCCATGTAATATAGGGGTGTTTCAAGGTTCAGTATTGGGTCCATTGTTATTTAGTGTCTACATCAACGATCTCCCGGAATTTATTGATTATCGGATGCTTTTATATGCAGACGATTTGAAAATCTGGAGGGCAATTCGTTCACCCAGTGATATAGTTATACTGCAACGGGATATCGATGAAGTCGAAAATTGGGCTCTGCTCAATAGGCTGATTGACAATATATCAAAATGCAAACATTTACGTGTTTGTGGTGGAAATGCTCAATCTTTAGCTAATTATAGCTTTCAAAGCAGTGATATAGAACGAGTGAACAAATATAAAGACTCAGGTGTGTGGATAAACAGTGACTTGAGTACCGTCACACATACTGAACATGCTTCTTCAAATGCGTTGGGGATAATCGGTCTACTTCGACGCACTTTCATTACACTAAATCAATTTGCCCTACGTCCGCTAATATTTGCTCATGTGTTGAGCCGTCTTCTATATGCTGCGCCGTGTGTGTATCCCTAAAATTCAAAGGAACATTTTAGTTCAGAGAGGGTGCTTTATAGAGCTACCAAGCTAGCGCCGCAACTGAAATTTTTGTCGTACCCTGATCGATTAAAAGCACTTAGACTTGAGACTGTTACGTGGACCCGCCGGTACATCTATATGTGTATGGTCTGGCAAATTCTTAATGAATCGGATCATCCCCTTCGAGATTGCCTTCATTTGCGCTTATCCAGTATCCTTCGAGGCTATGGTTTAACCCTGCGACGTGAAAGGATAAGAAAATCACGAGCTGTCCCATTTGATCGACGAGTTGTATCTCTGTGGAATAGGCTTGGAGAGTCAACTCGCCGACTCTCCAAGTCGGCGAGTTGTATCACTGTTGGAGTCAACAGTGTGCAGTAGCAATATCAACGAATTCAAAAAGAAATTACGGATGGAGGATGCCATGGGGAAAGCTGCTTTTCCGTATTTGTGATACTTTTATTATTTTCTTTTTTTCTGCAGTATACCAGCCAATTAAGCCATACTTTTATGTGCTGTTGAAACATTAATAATATTAATATCGTATAATATAATAATATTAATATCGTATTAATATAACCATTAAAAAAGGATTTATTTTAACGTGGCAAATGCGTGCCAGCGAACGCTTACATGACCACAAAAAAACAAGACTGTGAATCAGGTGTCGAGATTAACCATTATATTATAAATGATGCTTTTAGTTTTTTCTACTTATAAAAAGAAAAAAGGCGTCCATAAATTAATTTGCTTACTAGAACAACTTAACCGATCATTAGTACTAACGTTTTGGTCTTTATACACATATTTAATCAGTTGTACATCCGGTAAAAGCAGTGATTTCATCGTTAAAGAAATAATAAAATTAAAAAATGCCATTTTCTTGAAATATCACAATAAAATGAAAGTAGTAGAACTTTCGAACTTAATATTTCTGTGAATATAAACAGTTTCATTCAGGTACTTCATTCATCCCAGCCACATTAATCTCATTGCTACGTTCGTAAAGTATAGCGAAGTATGCGCGTGTGTATTCGAGTAGATCTTGTGGATCATCGTTTAAAACATTGCTTAAAAAATCTTTTAAAATGTCGTAAAGTGTACTAGATAAACCGATTTCATGTAAATCATCGAGAAAGTTATTGCACGAATACATATTAAAAATGCACATTTTTATAAAATTTAAATTAGTAAAAAGAATAAAGTGCGCTAAAATTATTAAGAAATAAGTTCTTAGTATTTAAACTTGATTTCGTAGTTAGTTTGTCAAAGCATCGATTCAAAAGTCTAAAACTCTGCATGAAAACTGACTTAAGATACAATCGATAATTTAATAGTTTTCAATTTTATTGGATACCCTGCGATATCAGTAAAATTCCAGCTCTTATAAACGGAAAATAAGTAGTGTTCATACTTGAGCAAACTTAAAGTGTCATACTAGTGACTCAGAAGAACGTAAATAGTACTACACGTTTAATAAGTGAGAGCTCGTACGATGTACAATTGAAATATCAAAAAGACAATATGCTATATAAAGATCTCAAGTATATGTGCATAAACAGATCTCAGTGATAAACTTATTTATTGCCATTTAGAAAATGATTAGTACAGTTACAATGGATCTCTTTAAATTTGCCTGTTTTGAATTAATAACTTTGAATAGATCACTTTTAAGTCCAATAACTTTAAATTGATATACGAAATGTTAATAACATTAAATAAAAATATTCCGGATATATGGAATAATGACAGGTTTTATTTCTTAAATATATAACCGAATCGATTGTTATAAAACCTTCGAACCTAATAAAATCTTTGGTATACATGGTAAATAAAATGAATACGTATATCTTTTTATAAACGGTAAACATGTAGTGCCTATTCAAGATTTGAACAATCTTGAATAGCTTAAACATACCAGTGGATCAGAAAAACGTAAAGAGAATAAGAATTTAATTGCTAAAACTACATTAGAACTACAATAGTTCTAATTACAATATAACTACTATTGGTAAGAACTACTTTGATATACTTATGGCAGTGTGTATTAAGGTGGTATGAATGAGGGTCATGTTCACGCTACTGATTATTTCCATAAGGACGAAACACCTGTATAGGGTTGTCTTTGAATTAGATTACGTATAGTTTAAATGCATTGTATGACTGGGCGCACATGTAAAGCAATTTAATGTATTTCGTTTCCAGTTTTAATTTTAAACTTTTTGAAATACAAATTGAATATAAATTAAATCTAAATTAATGAGAAGCTTCTTTCATCGCTTCTCTTCCCTAAAATCGCTTACAGCCTCAGCATATTGGTCAATTCTCCAAAATCCATCATCCTACCACTACAACACATCATCAACTTCGCCTTTCTAGTGCTCCTACGTTGCCGTCGCTTCGACCACACCTCCACATATCTTGCTCAACTCTCCTGGCCCACCATCCACATCCGCATCCAACTCCGCCTTCTTTTCGTAACTTTTCGTCTCATCGCTGTCGGCTCCCCTATCACTCATCAGCCTCAATTTCTTAGACGACACTCGCCCCACCTCTCTATCGCTGCGTTCTCGTCATTTTATCTTACTCCACGTTTTCAATTACGCCAACAACTACGGTATCCGATCCTACCTCGTCGCCGCCCCACTCACCTGGCATGAGCTCCCTTTCGACGTTCGCCGCGCTCCCTCCTTTATCACATTCAAATATCTCCTCCGTTCCCACCTAGACACATAATTTAAATTTTTGTTTCTTTTCATGGTCATGTAAGCGTGCTCTGGAACGCATTTGCCACGTAAAAATAAATTTTCTTTTCTTGAATATAAATTGAATTTAAATTGAAGTTACTATAAAAATAACATCAAGCAGAAAATAGTAAGATATATAAATCAACACAATAATATAAAGAATAAATTTAAACTCTTAAGTGGCAAATTTTTATGGACGGATAATAAATAATATACCTTAAAAAAATTTGGTTTCTGATAAACATACACAAATTACAATAAAATAACATACAAATCAATAAATTCAAATCGACTATACACATCGATTATACAACTACTACTTACAAGCTACTACTTACAATACACAACTACTTACAAGCAAGCCCAACGAACACACAAGCTTAAACACATAATTATTCGATTACAACGAGCGAAGCGAGTTGACACAACAATCGATGGCAAGAACAAAGAAGACAGAAACGAAAAAATGCTTAGCAAGTCAGCAGATTAACGGTACTCGCAATCAGACTGTACCAAAATTAGCAAGCCCCTCCTCTGGGTATCAGCAACACGAGGTCTCTTGCAGCAGATCTGGATGCGACATATGGACAGCTGTCAACGTTCCATCCTGTCTGACGAAATCGCTACTCTCTAGGGATTTTGTTTGTGGGTTCTGTGCCTCCGAATTGCTCTCCTTGTTGTTCAAGGGCCATTGTGACGAGCAAGTATCAATAAATGCTTTAAAGAGGAACGCAGATTCAAACAGTCACAACGATGGGGAAGATCTTAGTATTAACGAACCAGAACGGAGTTCAGAAGCGTTCAGAAAGTCAAGCAGCTTGTCGTCAGGGATTGATGATGTTTCGGCCACTCCAAAATTATCTGAGATAGGAACCAATAATGCTATTCATGTACTCAATCATTCTCTCACGCAGCAGTCGAAGTTAGAACTGAGCGATCGATCAATCATACCCTTCAATAACAATTCAACTCAATGCTTCGTTAGGGATGCATTGCATGAGACTAATGTGATGGATTACTCCTTCAAACAACTTCCTGTTTTGGATTCTATTGTTCATCCCCATATATTGGACTCGAGCAGCGTCGGTCTTGATGTAGATAACAAATGTTCCGCCCTCAAGCATGCAAATGTTGATTTGTCAACTCCTGTTAACACTTCCTCGGGCAGTGATTGTTCTCAAAACTGTCCTCTAGGTAGCGATTGTACTGAGCGTCCTTGTGCTTACCCGCAGCAACTGCATCACCGCTGCAGTTTATGTGTTGCTCCTCTAGTAGCCCCGTTTATTGAGAGCGTTAAGGATCTTGCAAAGGCTAGTCAGATTATAGTTAGGCCTATAGATAATCTACGACAAATAGTTAGCCTTCCAAATAATAAACAACATGCAGTGATTCCTCCAAATCATCGTCGGCCATCGATTACCCCTGAGACTAATTCTTCATTAGTTCCGTCTGCTAGCCCTAAACAATTTAGCTCTAGACAATTTAACTCCAGAAGAGAGTTAAACGTTATCGTGAGCGGTGTTGAAGAATCTCTCAGTAACAATCCCCAAAGTAGACTGGATGACGATATTATGCATCTTCGCGCAGTGTTTTCTAAGATTTTTCTCCAGTGCGATGTGGATGTTGCGAAGTGTCTTAAAGTTCGAAGAGTTTTTCGTCTAGGCAAGAAACTTTCAGATAGACCTAGACTTCTAAAAGTTGTTCTAGACTCAAAAGATCATGTTGACTTCCTACTCAAGCATGCATTTAGATTATCGCGCTCTGATTTTCATATACTCCGTGATTTATCTCCTGCAGATCGTTTGAGAAGACACGAGGCTTTCAACGAGCTGCATCGACGGCTGGAAAGTGGTGAGGGTAACTTATGTGTACGGAATTTTCGGGTGGTCAAGTGGCGTCCGACTGTCCGGTGGCATCCCTTACTCCTGTAGAGTCAGACCTCTTTAGTAGTGATGGTTCGTGTGTAGGAAAACTAGTAGACTTCGATAGTGTCACCGAGCGTGTCAAATTTTCCCATTATACGAACATTTTTGTCGGTTATTCAAATGTTCGTAGTCTCCTGGCTCAGTTCTCGGAAATTAAATTCATAGTTGCTTCGAAACGTTTTGATGTATTTTGTATAACCGAAACATGGCTACATTCTGACATATCGGATGACTGTGTTGCCATCCCTAACTATTTTGTAATACGTTCGGATCGCTCATGTGGTAAACGTGGAGGTGGGGTAGCCGCCTATGTGCGAAATAGTCTCCTGGTATCGAATATCTCAGCTTTTCGCGACGATATTGGTTATTCCTTTGAAGGTCTTGCTTTTACACTGGGAAATGGTCAACGATCCAGATTCTGCGTCCTTTACCGTTCTCCGTCCTATGAATTAAGATACGACTCTCTTAAATCACATTTGCTGAGTTTATCTTCGTATCCTCTGATTTTGCTCCTGGGAGACTTCAATATCCCCCAAATAGACTGGAAAAATGGTCATTCACGACCAATTCACGGAATTGGGAAAGTACTGAGTGACTTTCTGTTACTCGAGATGCTACTAGTTCAACATATTAAAGAACCTACTTGTGTGACAGGGACGCCTTCTATACTCGATTTGGTCTTTACTAAGTGTTTGGGTGACGTTTCAGGTGTTCGTTATGACGCAGCAATTGGCAATAGCGATCACTGTGTACTCTCTATGCGGCTGTCGCTGTTCAACAGAGCCTCACAAAACTCTAATTTTAAAAAACGTTGTTGGGTAGGTGTTGATGCTAATCAACTAGCTGCAAGTTTCCCAAAAAATATCTGTGATATTCTTCGTATCCACTTCGGTTTGGAGGTTCCTGTAGTCTTTGATCTGCTCCATGATGAATTGATGCGAATTTCTGATATCTTTGCTCCGCTACGTGCCTGCAAGTTCAAGCATGGACATCCTCTTTGGTTCGACAGAGAGCTTCTTGATGCTATAAGATCCCGCAACAAATTGTGGCGCGAATTTAGGCGTTCTTCTGCTTCAAAACGTGCCTACATCGACTCTCGGAACTTATGCAATCGGCTAAAATTTCAGAAACGCTATTCGTACGAAGATAGTATCGCCAGGGATGCATCTTTGAATCCTAGGAGGTTTTGGTCTTATGTAAGAAACAACAGAACACTTGTCGCCACAATTAGCTCAATCCAAACGCCAACTGAAACTTTGACCGATCCGTCTCTAATCGCCCAACATTTAGCTGATGGCTTCTTGGTACAGGCTTTGACCTCTAACAAACTGCATGACTTTAGTTGGAAGTATGTTCCGGTTGCTCATCGGTGTTGTGTTCGTCCACTCAGAGTGGATGAGGTGTTGAACGAGGTTATGAAGCTCGATTCGTTTACATCTCCGGGACCAGACAATATCGCCCCCTTCCTCGTCAAATCCCTAGCGAACGAACTGAGCAATGATTTAACTATGTTTTTCAGATACAGCTTAGACACATCTTGGATTCCTGACAGTTGGAAGTGTGCAATTGTGGTGCCTATTCCCAAAAAGCATCCTGCTAGCTTTTGCGCGGACTTTCGGCCCATTAGCTTAACTAGCGTATTCTGCAAACTTTTAGAAAGAATCATTGCTAGTAGAATCAGGGATCATTTAGATCGTAATCACATATTGGTTGAATCTCAACATGGTTTCAGGATCGGACGTTCATGCCTTACTAACCTACTAACTGCGCGTGAAAAATGGGCTGATGCTCTGGGGGCTGGGTTTCAGGTTCATACAGTATTCCTTGATTTTTCGAAAGCTTTTGATAGGGTACCACACGACGGCATAGTGTCTTTACTGTATCACTATGGACTTCATTCATATATTTGTGAGTGGGTCAGGGAATTTCTATCGAATAGGTCTTTCCGAGTTTGTGTGGGGGGCGTGTTTTCTTATTCGGTAAATATTAATTCTGGCGTACCGCAGGGATCAGTCCTTGGCCCACTGCTCTTTATAATCTTCATTAATGATCTGCTACTCCGCTTATCATGCTCTCATCTAGCGTTTGCAGACGATCTAAAGATTTGGTCGATCATTAGAAGTCCTGCTGATCGAGTATCGTTACAAAATGATCTAAACTCCTTGATCAAGTGGTGCGATTCTACCGGACTACGGTTGAATGTTGATAAATGTGTCCTCATGCAACTAGGTCGCCCTATTGAAACTCTAAGGTACTTTATTGGAGATATGGTTTTAAAGGAAGTGTCTCATCATAAGGATTTAGGGATTATTGTTCATAGATCCTTGAAAACAAAGTTGAACACCGACTTCTTTCTAGGTAAAGCTACTAGGGCGTTATATTGTATTAAAAATACATTCCTCAGGTTAAGCTGTCACATGTTCAAGAGGTTATTCATCTCCATCGTCAGGCCACACTTGGAGTACTGCATTCAGGCTTGTTTCCCTGTCACTAAGCAAGAACTATTAGACCTGGAGTCTATTCTTAGGCGCGGATCGAGGCTCTGTATTGGCTTAAGTGGTATTGACTATTATGTACGTCTAAGTCGTATTGGGATGTTGTCGGTACGTGAGAGGTTCATATCCTTGGAAATGCTATGTATATGGCATATGTCGAATGATGTGGTAGGTTATCCCACCGATGTAATCACTAGGCGGGTAGATCAGTTGCGGGGACATAGCAGAGTCTTGTATAAATTTAGATTTGGCAGATTACCAAAAGTGTATAGACTCTCAAGAAGAGGAATTAACATGTGGAATTCGTTGCCTGAGGAAGTCGTTGCAGCCCCCAGTTTGAGAACGTTTAAATCACGATGCTACAAATGGATACATGAACAATGCCGCCATTCAACACTACCACTGGAATACCCTAATTAGCTACGTTGACTGACCATTTGCTTTTGTTTTATTTTTTTTTGGACTCTGCCTGAATAGCCTTTTGGCTTTGGTATGTATTGGAATAATAATAATAATAACTTTGTATTAGAATAAGATACTAGATAGTTTTATCAGAGGAAATACATCATTAGCATGTATTTGGCCCCGCTGCTATGTTGGGTAGAGGAGTTAGGGGCCGAAACCTGATAGCATAGCAGTTCCTCCTGATGACCTCTAATTATTATTCTGATACAACGTCTGTTATTTATTAGTCAATTCATAAAAATGACGTTTATTTTAAATTTCATTTTTTTAACTTGATTTAAATTATAGAAAATCTAAAAACAATTATTAATTTTATTATTTAATTATTAAATTTTGATTTAGCATTATTATGTTTTGTTTATTTTATAATTATATTTAATACGTAGACTCAGTTAGCTGATTTAATTAATCCTATGATTGGTAGTTTCTGCTACGTAATCACCTTGTGTAATCCAGGAAAATTGGCAAAATATATGAAAGAATACATTAAAGGATCACCAGCACATGTTATATGATCTCCTGATCACATCAGTGTTAAATATAAAGAATGCTTAAAATGCATCTCAGATAATGCGTTTTCATAAATTCATTATATAAAAAAAGATTTATTTTTATGTTGCAAATGCGTGTCGGCGCACGCTTACTTGACAACGAAAAAAATCTAAATCATGTTTCGAAGAGATAAGTATGGAGGCGGCATTTGAATGCAATAAAGGAGGGAACGCGACGGACGTCGAGTGAGAGCTGATTCCAGGCAAGTGGCGCGGCGACAAGGAAGGATCGGAGACCGTGTTGTTAGAGTAATTGGGAATGTAGAGAAGAGGGTATGACGGAACGCAGCGATAGCGAGGTGAGGCGAGTGTCGTCTAAGAAAAGAAGGTTGATGAACGATGTGGATACGACAGCAATGAGACGAAAATTTACGAGAAGAAGGCGGAGTTTGATGCAGATGTGGATGGTGGGCCAAGAGAGTTGGGCAAGATAAAGGTTTCATATATTGAGAAATTATTTCTGTACTAGATGGTTAGCCTCATCTGTAAAGTCCACCGATCGACAGAACTTAGAATCGAATCTAAAAACGTAATATGTTCAAAAGGAAACTACAGCAGTGCACAGCCTTCTGATGAGTCCAGGTGGTGTACCATTACACTGCAGTAGCGGAAAAAACAATACCAATATGTCAGGCTAAAATCTTGAGTCAAGGTGTATGAAGTTGCAAGTAATGAAGGAATTATACCGTGGTGGTTTCTACTGCGAAATCACTTTGTGATAAAAAGTATCTATAGTGGTTTTGAACCATTATTTCCAAATAAGTATATTATATGTCGCAATTGATTCGTAAATGAGTCATTAACTTAATAAACTTTTAAAACTTTAACAATTTATTTGATAAATCGTTTCTTTTAATAAAAGAAACGTTTACATTTTTGTAAATTAATTATCGAAGTCTCTCGATAAAAGATAATATAAATTAGGATTATGTAATAACAAAATGTGTATGTTACATTATATCCAATGGGTAGTTCAGGCTAATATAAATTATATTTCATTTAATACTTAATAAAAAATTAATGATCGCGATTTTGAATCTTCAATGAGAATAATCAGGGCTTATAGAGATGGTAATTTAAACAGTTTTATTAGCAAATACTGATTTTTTATTGTTACTTGCAGGCAACAATTTATCTGGAAATCTGTTATTATACTTTTTTATTTTGAAATAGAAAATCATACAAATAATCATTAATATAAATATTCGTACAAAACAATATAAATATTCGTACAAAACAACTTTAGATTAAGTTTTCGTAGAGTGTTTGATTTTAAAAGGATGGCCTTCTGTATTAAATACATATTCATTTAAACTTATTTTCTCTTCAAATATAAGATAAAGGTATTTGAGAGTTTCAGCTATGAAGAAAGTGTTTTGAATGTCGTCATTTTTCGATTCATTAAACACGTTTTGAAGTGACGCATAACCTCCTCTAACTTTACATCGTTTTTCGAGCTGTAATACCATATGCCAAGCCCAATCTTTGTAGATGTTGTCTTTAGTTAATCTATAAAGATAGAACAATGATTCGGCATATTCTGGCCGTAGAATGTAATATGAGTAACTCGCTGCAGCTAATTCGCCATTGTCGTGTACATAAAAATTTTCGGGACCAAGCCCATCTCCAAGAAGATAACTTCGCCTACACGTCCATGTTATATTCCTTGCCAATCTTTCGAATCTAGCAAGCACTTCTGGATCTTCACTAATTCTTGCCGTCGCTGATAGTGCATACATGCCACCTGTAAAACATGCTAGATGAGTCATTATCTCTATATGTTGTGAAGAGCTGTATTCTTGGAAATATGTTGTGTTTGGATTAGAATCTTTAAGAATCACCGATTCTATCTTTTTCAAGCACGACAAAAAAGCTGTGTACGGCTCACTATCTTTTATTATTGGAGTTTTTGAGAAAATTTCAATCTTTAACAGATATTCATAAAAGCTATCACCCAGAGCACCTATCGATACATGCTTTGAACAGGTGTCTGAATTATCAATTGATATGTAAGTATTCCCGTTGAAGCGTTTAATTAATGTTATTGTCGAGCTTCGGGCTATGTCTGAATACGTTCTGTTTCCTGTAATTTGGCTTAAATAATCCATTTCAAGTAAAAGTGTTCCTGCTTCAGATAAAATAAGACACCCGGACGACCACTCGTGGAATCTCTTCTCTCCTGTTTGTAAATTAACTAGTGAATATGGAAGATTACTTTGTTCGGTATCGTATGCTTTTAATAATAGATCAGCAATTGCAACACTTGCCCTTATTAAAACATTACGGTCATTCTCACTGTTTGATAACGAATAAGCCCCAAGAAGACCACCAAGTATCCGAATGTTAACTTCGAATACGTTCACAAAACCTGTTACTAGTTCGGGTTTGAA
Organism: Pomphorhynchus laevis; assembly: GCA_012934845.2. Lineage (NCBI taxonomy): Eukaryota > Metazoa > Acanthocephala > Palaeacanthocephala > Echinorhynchida > Pomphorhynchidae > Pomphorhynchus > Pomphorhynchus laevis. The sequence goes on along the minus strand of WNNJ02003576.1, from coordinate 9,881 downwards.
ATTATCTCGAATCCAATTTAAAGCCGCTCGGGCTTCGTTATCAAGACGCATGAGCATTAGTGTATCTAAAGAATCAATAACAAATGCACCTAAAGAATGCCCGTGACCAAACATATCTGGATTAATTTCAGTGATCGAAATTGGTCGAAATTCGTTACTTCCCATTGTGTGCTTTTCGTAAGTATCCCAGGCATGTCTGGTCATATTTTTTATAAATTGGGCTCGTTCTCGGTCACCTTTAATGTTACTTATTGAACGAATTCGATGTTTATTCATACTCTCTTTCACTTTGAATATATTTATATTTTTGTTCAATGTTTGCTCAAAGTATTGGGCTTGTTCATTCACAATCTTTAATTTTTTGTTTGCTAGATAGCGTAAATCTTTATTATTCGTTTGCTCATGGTATTTATTCAAATTAAACAGGTTAAAACATCCTATTAGTAAAATTGTAAGAACTAAAGCTGTGATCAATAGTTTCTTCTTCCTTAATTTAATTAGATTGATTAGTATCCGATCAAGCATTTGCCTTTAGCGAAAATTCGATTATGTATCTAAAGCTTACTAAATTAAAAATATAAAATACAAAGTCGATCTAATATAAAATGAGCTATAATATTCAATATAAATTTTATAGGTTATACTTTGATTAATAAATAATATTTATTAATGAGTAGATATTAATATATTAAATATTAATAATGTTAATATTAATTATGGAAAGATTTTTAATGTGGCAAATGCACATAGACTGTGTGCTTGCAAGCCCACAAAAGGGAAACAGATTGAAAAAATAGTTACTCGTTTAGAAGCATTGGGAGTAGTTTCTTTTTGAAAAATGGGATAAAAATCGCAGGTGATCAAATATAATCAGATTAAATATAATATTAATATAATATTTTGATATTAAATATCAAAATAAATTTAAAAGGTTATCTATTGATAAATAGATTAAATAAATTAAATTTAGAGATTAAATATATAATATATAATAAATAGATATTAATATATTAAATATTAATAATATTAATATAAATAGATTATCTAAATTTAATAGATACTATATAAGATGATCTATAATCATTAGATTTCTATAGAATCAAGATTCCTTTCAAGAATAAGAATACTTTCAAGAATTCTTGAAATCTTAAATTTCAACGACGCGATGCAGCAACACATGAATCGCCTGATATGGATGAAGATGGTCTGATAAGCAAGTTTCCAGTTTACGAGCTTTTTGCCACTGGAACTTAAGCAATTTTTATCGGAAATGCTCTTTTTCAAAAGTCGCGCAGGCAGCCGAAACGTCATCGAGATGGCTAATACTACTGATGAGAGCTGCGGTCATATCTGGCGTCTAACAGTGACAAATCGTATGCTGATTGTCGAGTATAGTCCGGTAAAGTAACAACAGCAGTATATATATTAAAATGCATTGTACGTTGTACACTATCGCTGGCACCCTCACATGAGTACAATATTTTTATTTATTATACGATTTACACCAGCACAAGCAAAATAGATTCAAAATTTTGTTGAAAACGTTTCGCTCTTTAGAGCTTTCTCAATCTAGAATGAGAGCACAATAAAGTTAACAAGTAATAATATCTTATTCTAGGTTGACACAGCTACAAAGAGCTAAACGTTTTCAGTAAAATTTTGAATCTATTTTGATTGTGTTATTGTAAATCGTAAGATAAACATATATATATATATATATATATATATATATATATATATATATATATATATATATATATATATATATATATATATATATATATATATATATATATATATATATATATATATATATATAATTAAATATAGTAAGCATAAATTAAAATCAATTTATAAGCAACTTCCGGTTGGGATAACGCTATGATACTGTGCGAAAGCAAGCAATGACAGCAAGTAAAATCCCTGCTGAATAAAATTAGGATGATCCAGAACGCACATTTTTGTTTAAAGAGGCTAGGTCCATGCTAACACGTTAGCAAATTCTGGTAGATGCCTGTTTAATATATCACAAGGCAGCCAAAATGACTAATGGTAGTTTACCTACTGATGAGTGCTGCCAGCAAACATCGGATCGTCTAGGAGTGATAAGGATGTCTGTTCTTATTGTAATCGAACTCTGGTTTTTGGCAACATCTACTATTATGAAACTGAAGCTTATTAGCTCACGGACCACAGTTTAACACAATCGGATTTAAAATTATAAAAATGTATCCTTCAAAGGATCCTGTGTGAAAGCAAGCAACGACGGCAAGTAAAATTCCTGCTGAATCAAATTAGAATAATCCGAAAAGCACATGGTTAGTTTAAAGAGGCTAGGCCCATGCTACCACATTAGCAAATTCTCGGAAATGCCTATTTAATATATCACAAGGCAGCCGAAACGACTGATGGTAGTTCACCCTACTGATGAGTGCTGCCGGCTACCATCAGCTCGTCTAGGAGTGATAAGGAAGTCTGCTCTACTTGTAATCGAACTCCGGTTTTTGGCAACATTTACAATTATGAAACTGAAGCTTATTAGCTCCCGGAGCACAGTTTAACACATCCAGATATAAAATTATAAAAATGTATCCTTCAAAGGATCCAGTGAGAAAGCAAGCAACGACAGCAAGTGAAATGCATGCTGAATAAAATTAGGATGATTTGGAAAGCACATGGTTAGCTTAAAGAGACTAGACCCATGCTTCCACGTTAGGCAATTCTCGGAGATGCATTTTGATAATATCACAAGGCAGCCGAAACGACTGATGGTAGTTCACCCTACTGATGAGTGCTGCCGGCTACTAGAAGCTCGTCTAGGAGTGATAAAAATGTCTGCTCTACTTGTAATCGAACTCTGATTTTTGGCAACTTCTACATTTATGAAACTGAAGCTTATTAGCTCCCTGAGCACAGTTCAACACAATCGGATTTAAACTTAAAAAATGTATCCTTCATAATATCCTGGAGAAAGCAAGCAACGACAGCAAGTAAAATTCCTGCCGGATAAAATTAGGATGATCGGGAAATTACATGGTTAGTTTAAAACGGCTAGGCCAATGCTGAATAAAATTAGGGTGATCCGGAATGCACATGTTTAGTGTACGAAGGCTATGCCCATGCTATTTTGCTAATGTTTGCAAATTTTCGGAGAGGCCTTTTTAATATATCACAAGAGAGCTGAAATGACTAATTGTAGTTTACCCCACTAATGAGTGCTGCGGTCTACTATAAGCTCGTCTATGAGTGATAAGGAAGTCTTCTCTACTTGTAATCAAACTCCTGTTTTTGGCATTATCTACAATTATGAAACTGAAGCTTTTTAGCTCCCGGAGCACAGTTTAACACATTCGGATTTTAAATTATAAAAATGTATCCTTCAAAGGATCCTGTGAGAAAGTAAGCAACGACAACAAGTAAAATTCCTGCTGAATAAAATTAGGATTATTCGAAAAGCATATGGTTAGTTAAAAGAAAATAATCACATGCTATCACGTTAGCAAATTCTCGGAGAAACCTTCTTAATATATCATAAGACAGCTGAAACGACTGATGGTAGTTCACCCTACTGACGAGTGATGCCGTCTACCATCAGCTCGTCTAGGAGTGATAAAGAAGTCTGTTCTACTTGTAATCGAACTCCGGTTTTTGGCAACCACTACAATTATATATACATATATATATGTATATATAATGTAATTTGTTGTTACACTTGCCCTGGGATACCAAATCGTGTACTCGCAAAAAAAATCATGATGTTTTCCTCCCCAGGAGGCATAAACACCAGAAAGCATTCTATATATCCTCATCAGACCAAGAAATAGAACAGAATTATTCTTGCAATATTCGAAGTCGCAACGTACCCCAGTCATCCTATTTGACGACAAACTTTAACAACGCTAGACGCGTTTCGCTCTAACAGAGCTAACTTGAATCTGAACAATCGGATACGTATATATAGCAACACCATTTAGTATAAATTCCGTATTTCGTAAGAAATCCTGGACCATTGTCTACTCAGCACATCCGTGCACTACTATTATACCTGCCGTATCCATTAAGGATCAAACGAGTGCAGCGACAATTCAGCAACAACCTCTGTGTTGTTGCTGAAGTGTTTAAGAATGGTCCCACAGCAATTCGATCTGGTTTAGAGCGTAAGCCTCATACAATTAAGCAAAGTGTTGAAAGCGCCTTTATTCACAATGTCACACAGGCATCCGAAACGGCCAGTGAGTACTTCATTCTACTGATGAGTGTTGCAGGGTACTCATTGGTCGTCCAGAAGTGACATGGTGACTGAAAGTTGTGAATCGAAGTCCAGTCTATCAAGCAACACTATTTAGTATAAATGGCGCATTTGGTAAGAAATCCGGGACCGTTGTCTACTCAGCAACTGATGTATATATACATTATGTATATATACATTATGATGGTCTGCATTGTAAATTGTAGGATTTCAGAGCTAACGCCACCAACAATTTAAGCTAGATGTCGGAAATACATTTTCACAATGTCACAGAGGAAGCCGAAACGGCGTGTGGTAGTTCATCTTACTGACGATGGCTGCCGGCTATCACATGACCGTCTAAGAGTGACGAGACTCTGCCGACTGAAGAATATGCTCGATTCAAACCCCTACCCAAAGATACGGAATAAATTGCTATTCGCAATCTTGAGCAATATCGATTCAAACGAAACTCTTAAGATTACATAAAAAGAATTGATCCACTCAATCTCGGTTTCTTACAGTCTAGCATCCGAAAGTTTGATCCTCTGGTTGTAAATGATGGTCTGCATTGCAAATTGTAGGATGCTAACACCACCAAAAATTAAAGCTAGATCTCAGAAATATATTTTCACAATGTCACAGAGGCATCCGAAACGGCGTGTGATAGTTCATCTTACTGACGACGGCTGACGGCTATCACATGACCGTCTAGGAGTGACGAGAGTGTACAGGCTGGAGAATATGCACGATTCAAACACCTACTCAATGATACGGAAAGAATTGCTATTCGGTGTGGCTTTGGATTGATGAAATCAATTCTTTCCATATGTGGATATTAACTAACCGAGCCAAATTCAAAAACAAAATGACAAAATGTATATTTTTTACAAGCTTTAGACGTGAGTTTTTTTCAGTAATTTACTAAGCTATAACTTGCAGAACCATAATTACTTTTAATAGGACGAGTATTTTTTGTAGAAAATAGATTGCCTGGACTAAATGTTTGTAGAATAATACTTTTAACAACGTCTTTATCATGGATGTGTTGCTTTATTGCATGAGACATATTCTATGCATGTTTTCATTTCATCCCTATCTGACTCGTATGTTCAGATATATATGTATGAAATGAAAACATGCATGGAATATGTAAGATGCGTTGCTTTATTGCGTTGCAATAAAGCAACGCATCTATGATAAAGACGTTGTTAAAAGTATTATTCTACAAACATTTAATACAGGCAATCTATTTTCTACCAAAAATACACAAAAACTTAATTCCTTGCCAGGCACTTCCTATTATAAGTTATAGATTAGTAAATTACTGAAGAAGGCTCACACCGAAAGCTTTATAAAAAATATTCATTTTGTCATTTTGTCTTTGATTTTGGATCAGTTAGTTAATATCTACATTTATATATACGAATTAAGGCAAATACTCTTAATCAGTGTTAAATTCTGTTTCATTCACTATTTAAGGTCTTTTATGAGTTGCGTGTAAACTCTGGAAGAATTTGGAGTATTGTGATGTTGATCAGGAAGTATTCGGCATTATGGTAAATGATAGATGTGCTTTGAATTTAGCTGTTTGTCCGACATCAGTTGTCCAATCCAATCTAGTTCTTTCTCTATCCTTTTAGTAGTGTGTTGTATGTCTGCCCGTATGATTGTTGTTTGCATTGTGTGTCCTTCGTTTTGTATGCAGTGTTTCGCCGCTCCGTCATTCTTGGCTCGTTTGTGGGCGATGTCTGATCGACGTGTGAGTGCGCAAATGTTAATCTGTCCGCCAGTATGTCCAACGTACATGTTGTGGCATTTCTCGCACTTACATAAGTATATAACGCCTTTGATTTTGAAATTGTATCGGCCTTTTATTTTATACGAAGCTCCTGTGACGGTGCTTACAATCTTAGTGCTGCTGCTAATTTCAGCACAGTACTTGCATCGTATGTCTTTGCACAGCACACTAGTTCCTTGGTAGATCTCTCGATGTGTATTCCTCCGCATGTCGTTGAGTGTTTATTGGCTTCGGAAGGCTATTTTTGGAATTCGGAGGAACGATTGACAGTCGGTGTCGACACACTTTATTGCTGATTTTATGTCTCGTTGGAGATTTCCGAGCGCCGGGTTGTCGAATGACCTCATAGAACAAATTTTCTTCACGATCCTTAATTGTCTTAGTGAGAAGTGTGTCCTGGTCTTTTTTCTGGACGATTGCTAATTGCTTTCGGGCAATCTTTCTTCTGTAACCTCGCATGAAGAACTCATGTATCAGCAGGTTAACATGCTTTTTGAGCTCATCATCTGTTGAGCAGATTTTTCAAATTCTGATAAATTCATTTCTGATTAACATGCGCTTTACATGCTTAGTAACACAACTTCGTGCATTTAAAATCGTGAGGATACCGGTAAACTTTTTATTTGATATGGCTTGCCAGCCATTTTTAGTTTTATAAATCTCTGTATCAAGGAAGGTTGAAATATTTTGGACACTATATGTAAATCGAAGTTCGCTCATATTGTTTAGGTTATTGATAAATGTTTGTAAGCTCTCAACACCATGTGTCCATATGGCAAAGACATCATAGGTATAGCGCCACCAAACCATTGGTTTAAGGGTTGTGTTGCATATGTATGTTTCTTCTATGTCAGCGGCATACAAAAGGGAAGAGCATCCTACATAGAAAGCACGGATGATTTCCTGCGTAAATTACACGAATTAAAGGTCAAAATCCCTGATGATGATCTGCTAATAACGCTTGATATAGAGTCACTATACAGATGCATAAACCAAACAAAAGGGGTAGAATGTATTTGCAAATGGATACAACAATCTCAATATACCGAACGTACGACTAAAATGTATACCGCCTTCCTGGAGCTAATTATACGATCAAATACATTTGAATTCCAAAATCAATTATTTGTTCAAAAGATCGGTACGGCGATGGGTAGTTCGGATATCCAGTATTGGCCAACTTGTATTCACCATATGGACTATACAACGGGTTGTTGACCCTTATCTGCCTTGGTTGCAACAACGTCCTTACGGTTGCGAAGTTCTTTTATGTTTCTTTGTAGTGCACACATTTGATCGGTATGTACTTCACCTGTCGTAATATATCGTACAAACATAGATCGGCCAAACATGTCCGTCTTTTCTAATCGTTCTTATTGATCTTTTATTGAATCAAACAGGTTTGTACATGCCATTATCGATCCACGAACTTGGTATCTATCGTATTTATTACATTTTGGAACAAAATTCAGTCCAAGAGAAAGAAGTTTTCCTTGTTCGTTTGAAATATCGATCGAATTAGATCGTTCAATCTCGAAGTTAAATTCTCTTTTTAGCTGTACGTTTCTTCTTGTTCGGCGCCGATTAGCAAATCATGGAATGAACATAATTGGTTGAATGGAATATCGACACCAATAATTCTGAGCTTTTTCATTTTTGCTTGGCACCATTCTAAATATATTATCGGGTTCGATTTTTTCGACTAGCGTTTAAAATCGCACATAAAATTGCATTAATAGCTTAGAAAGGCGTGCGCTGCAGTCATGTAATGCTCTTGACCACTTTCAATCTGACGACCATATTCTTCGTCAGCTACTAAAAAAATAACGCACATATTTTTCTCGATCCGGAGAGATTTTGGAAAGACATTATGAGCTCGGGATATTCCGAGGAATTGTATTCTAGACATTTGTTCAGCTGACGGGAGTTTCATATATTGACGACATTTTATTTATATGGCCTGGTGACCGGGAATCACTCGAATTGTTTCGAATAGATTTTAATCAGTTAAGCATAATGACGCTGAATTTTAAATCAGGTACAATCGTAGAGTTTCTAGACATGGTAATAAGCATTAATATCAACGGCGAATTAAAAACGAATCTATATCGCAAAGAAAGTTCCATTGTATATTCATTCGCACATCCATCATCCTCAAAGTCTCAAAAGACGCGTCATTTACAATGAAGCATTGCGAATTAAACGAATCTGTTCTGATGCAGCGGACTTTGAAACAAACGTTGAATTGCTAACCAATTTGTGCATCCGAACTTGTATGCATCCGAACTTGTACATCCTCTTTATGTACAAGTTCTTTATGCATCCGAACTTGTACAAATGCAGACATTGGGATTCCATAGCCGTGATACTAATCTGGAAGAGCTTGCTGCATCTATGGGGGACGCAAAAATGGCTGTGGAACGTAATGAAGATTTTGATTGATTGACTATAGTTTTAATCTATTAATATTTGTCTTTTGTGTTTAACTTTAGACCAATTTGTTGTTACAACGTGGCTATAGACGCTCTACTATTGCAAAACAAATCAATATGATAAGGATATCATCACGTAAATTCTTGCTCAGAAAGAGTCAAAAAGAAGAACGCATATAACAACTTTTAACCATATTATTCCCGACTTAGGATATTTGGTCGAGACATCCGCACGTGTTTTCGTAAATTTCCAAACAAGTCAATTCAAATTTGCTATACACGTGAACAACGTTCAGGAAGTGCTCAATCGAAGAATTGATTTTAAATCATCGAAACAGTGCAATGACAAAAGATGCTCAACATGTTGGGTAATGCGTAATACCAATGTTTATCACAGTACAGTCACTAAACAAAGTTTCGAAGTTGACAATAAATCAACCTGTAAGATCAGATCAATTGTATATCTAGAAACCTGTGGCATCTGCGGTAAACAATATGTTGGTAGAACGTCCTTAATAATAGCGAGAAGTAATAATTTAAGGCTCTCCCAATGTAAACATACAAAAATTTGCGATAGCGTCATCCAGCATGTATTGGGGAATAATACTACTGTTGAATGCATGCGTTATACGATTATTGCGAACAACATTGCGAATAACGATGAGAGGAAACGTCTAAAACAACGCATCATAGGGTTATTAAATTGCGAAAAGCCGTATGGTTTAAATGATGACCATATTTTGGCATTAATATGATTTTTACAATGATATTTTGATATTACTATAATATAAATATTAGCATCTAGCGAATTTTTTCTGCTCTTATCTATATATAGTATGTTTTTCATTTATTCATTATATGTGCTGCAACTGATGAGGCTTTTCAAAGCTGAAACGATATGCCGTGTTGCAGTGAAGAAACATGAGAAACATAGAGAAACAGATAAGTGTACTAGATAGTCCTGGTTGAATCACATCTCTTATATATAATGTAGGTTCTGAATATATATATATAATGAATAGTTGCTAGGTCACACGAGGTGACTTTCGCATTGAAAACCAGCTACAGAATCCTTCCTTCATGATATCCAATTCCATACAATTCCATACTCGAATCTCGGATAAGTCAAATTTCAAAAGGCGAAGAGTTGGTAGTCAGCCTTCTGACGAGCCCGGGGCTACCAACATGTGGCAAAAAGCGGGCGAAACGAAAACGGTTGTGGCAATGGCGCCGTTAGTAGTCCGGGTGTATGGAATTGGATATCATGAAGGAAGGATTCTGTAGTTGATTTTCAATGCGAAAGTCACCTCGTGTGACCTAGCAACTATTCATTACATAAATAAGAATCCATCCAAAGGATCACCAGTCCCGATTCCAATCAATCTTCATGATCTCATACGATAAAATCTATAATAAGCAT